>CM046879.1:472611403-472651403 GCA_025667525.1 Glebionis coronaria
TCACGAAAATCAGATTTGATTTTGCCATAATTTTCAAGAAAGTCAGATTTAATTTTGCCATATGTGCACAAGTATTTTTTTCTCACCAGAGACTTCAATTCTCATCACAGACTCTCAAATTTTTTTTACATGCACATGTGCATTTGAGTTTATCCTTGTTCTTGAACCATGCATTTGTATTTTCTTCATGTTAGCTGATCACTATGTACACATATTCTTGAACCGTGCACATGTATTTTTGTCGATTTGTCCATCAGGTGCCCGCAATCTTAAGCCATGCACATGTATTTTTATGAGCTTCGATTATCGTCTTCTTCAACAAATCTAACAAGTATATTCAAACATTGAAAACAAAATGATTAAAACCAACAAAATGAAATACATATACGAAAGATTTTAAACTAATATCCATGTGCAAAATACGTAAGAACCAAACATGCCTTTTTTGATATAAAATATAAAATCAAACAATTTATTTTGAAGATGACTCATTCTAAAATTATTTCTTCAAAAATAACTTTATTTTTTCACTATGCACTAATGCACATGTATTTATCCAAATTAAATATTGGTTTGTTTTATATTTTTTTTGAGCAAAAGTTTGTTTTATATTTCGCTACTTCTTTTCGTATACATAAAATTCATTTTTATTTTTAGTAGTTATCTTTAAAAAAAATATAACGTATATGCCTAGTTTGTTCCATCTACTAAAAAGTGTGTACAAGATTGGTGCTATCATAAATAGAAAAAAATCATACACAACTTATAGGATAATTAATCAATCCATCTCTCATGTTTATCTCTTTAGATATTAAATTAATATGTATGTTATAAAAAAATCATACACAACTTATAGAGCAATAGCATTTCACAAACAAACTGAAAGGCACATACAATAGATCTACAAATTCGTTTTTAAGTCACTGATTTTTTATAGATATCATTTTGTTCAACACATTGTTTCATTATAGAACCTAATAAATAAATAAATATGAAGAGATGTTAAGCCAAACAGCAGATCGTTACCTTTGAGTTTAGGTAACCAAAGATCGCACATCGCCATAATTTTTTGTTCCTTCTTGTTCATCGTCTGAGATAAAATCTTGGGGTTGAAATGGGTGGCTTAGGTTAACATACGAAGATATAAGGAGATAAGGTATTGAACGGATTCAGAAATGATGGTTTTGTGAGGACCAGAAATTGATGAGATTGAGGTCAGGTGGTTATGGTTTGAGAATATGAATATTACAGAGTGGGGAAGAAACGGTTTTTGTTTTAAAAAATGCTAATTTTGTGGAAAAGTTAATTGACGAGTTTGCCCTTAATATAATCATTTCTTTCAAATTAGGCTGCATATATTTTCAACATTGCCATTTTGCATTATCATTGTACCTTATGTATTAATATGAGTAAAATAGTGGTTCTCGCAGTTCTGTACATTTATTTGGTTCTAAAAATAACCTCACAGTATATATAAATATATATATATATATATATATATATATATATATATATATATATATATATAATATATATATATATATATATATATATATATATATATATATATATCTATATATATATATATCTATATATATATATATATATATCTATATATATATATATATCTATATATATATATATATATATATGTATATATATATATATATCTATATATATATATATATATATATATATATATATATATATATATATATATATATATATATATATATATATATATATGTATATACATATATATATATATATATGTATAGATATGTATACATATATATATATATGTATATATATATATATATATATATATATATATATATATATATATATATATATATATATATATATATGTATATACATATATATATATATATGTATAGATATGTATACATATATATATATATATGTATATACATATATATATATATATATATGTATAGATATGTATACATATATATATATATATATATATATATATATATATATATATATATATATATATATATATATATATATATATATATATATATATATGTATATATATATATATATGTATACATATATATATATATAGTGAGGTTATTTTCAGAACCAAATAAATGTACAGAACTGCGAGAACCACCTTTTTACTCTTAAAATGCACATGTATATTCATCGGGTTAGTTCATTAGGTAAAAATACATGAATTTCCATTGTCGTAGGTCACTAGAATCATGTTTCTGAAGACCATGCACATGTATTTGTTTTGCATGTATAATAACTATCTTTTCGTTGCATAATATAAAAACACATGTGCACTATTCATTTCGCTCATCATACTCGGATATATAACCAACAAAACAATTATTAAATGTTAATTTAAACATAATAATGAAAATACATATGCATTGTTAAGTGTATAAAGGTGGTTCTCGCAGTTCTGTACATTTATTTGGTTCTGAAAATAACCTTACACTATATATATATGTATACATATATATATATATGTATATATATATATATATATATATATATATATATATATATATATATATATATATATATATATATATATATATATATATATATATATATATATATATATATATATATATATATATATATATATATATATATATATATATATATATATATATATATATATATATATATATATATATATATATATATATATATATATATGTATATATAGATTTCGGTTCAAATGAGAACTTTTTAAAGTTGAAAAAATAAGAACCAGCTAAAATCTCACAAATGACACTCTACTTCAAATACTTTTTAAACGAGATTAACTAAAACTAAGTTTTTTAATAATTTGATGGGATTTCTTTTGAAAATTGACGAATTATAGGTGATACATCTTGATTTAAGGTGTGATTTGTATCATGTCTTGGTATCGTGTATCATGTTATTTAGTGGTGGTTGTGTATCAAATGTACCATTTTATGTATAAGATATTATCTTGTTGAGATATTGATGTATGTGTATCACATTTTTAATTGTGTATCAGTAATACGTTACACACTAAGTCATCGTTTATTAGTCAATAAAATGTTAAGTTGTATAAATAATGTATATTTTGGTGTATTATTGGTAATATGATTATGTATCAATGTTTTATTGGTGCTTTAGATTAGTTCTCATTTTTACAACTTTAAAAATGCTCTCACATTAACCTTCCTCTGTATATATATATATATATATATATGTATGTATATATATATATATATATATATATATATATATATATATATATATATATATATATATATATATATATATATATATATATATATATATATATATATATATATATATATATATATATATATATATATACATATATATATATATATATATATATATATATATATATATATATATATATATATATATATATATATATATATATATATATATATATATATATATATATATATATATATATATATATATATATATATATATATATATATATATATATATATATATATATATAGGGGCACGCTATTTGCAGAATCTTTTTTTTTGGTACAGAACTTACAGAACTAATTTATTACATGTGATAATGCATGATGTACATCTCATCAATGCAAAATGGCATTTTTGAAATTATGCAAAACTTATTTTTGTTAAATTAAATATATTTTTTAGCAAAAGGGTATAATAGGAAAAAGACATTTAGATTTATTTTTAGTTTTTAAAATTAAAAAACGTTTTCTTAAACGACCTGATTTTGAGATTTTTTTTCAAAGATACAAGTTTTTTAAAATATGAGGTGCATACGTGTTTTTTAAAAATATTATAAAAAATTTAGATGTTCTTTTGTGTACTATTTAGCCCTGCAACTTATCTTTTGCTAAAAATAATTGTTGAATATGTGATCTTATTATAGATTATCTTCGAAAATTTACAGCAAAAAACATAAACATAAACAATGTAATCTTTAAATTTATAGCAAAAAATATACACAAAAATTGATACCGAATAGATACAATACAAATACAAAGTATTGTCTTATACAAGATGTTTAAGAGATTAAAAAACATGTGATTTTTTTAAGATCATGAGTGCACGTTCTGATAACATATATGTACGGGTTCAAGAACATGTATGTACGGCTCTAAGAACATACATGTACGACTTCATGTACGGCTTCAAAAACATAACATAGGTGTACGGCTTGAAAAACATAGGTGTACGGCTTCAAAAACATAGGTGCACGTCTTCAAAAACATAGGTGTACAGCTTAAAAAACATAGGTGTACGGCCTCAAGAACATTTGTGCACAACTTCGAAAACACGTATGCACGCCATCATTCATATGATTGAGCCATCCTGTAAAGAAAATATATAAAAACTAAAGAACCTATTTATATCAAATTGCCATATAAAATTAAAACTTATTAATAAAGTAAACTATAATTAAGACTTTCTTATTCCCAAAATATATTGAAAAAAACTGATTTGCACAAGCCCCACTAAAACCTATGCCGCATCTTAGCAGTTGCCACCTACCGCATGTTTTAAAAAAGTGTCTTGTTTTGTTAGCCGACAACCCACGTGAGTCATTTTGTCATCCTCATCTCTAGACTTTGAGTAAATGAAAACATTAACTGTATTCTTGTCATCTTCTTCATTTTTGTACATTAGATTGTTTTTCATAGTTTTTCAAATCAATTTATTTTTTCAAAAGAAACCTTAATCATAATTTTATCAAATCGAATGGTTTTTTAGATCTGAACTTAAATTATCTGTTACAAATCATGAATAAAAATAAATCAAAATCCATGTTCTTTTTGATCGAAACTAAAAAAACGTTAGCTAATTATTTAGAGAAATAATAAGATAAAAAACATACCCGAATAGAAGTCGCACCAATAACACAATACAAGTATTTCTTCATAATCAATAAACTTCATTTAAATGGGTGGGTTTGGTGTTCCTGAGTGTTTCTTTCATCCATGTCACGATGACAAGATTCGAAAACACAACCGCAACTTCAAATCAAAACCGAATATGAAAATCAAGTCGATGTTTCTGTAAGTTCTGTACCAAAAAAGTGGTTCTGCATATAGCACTCCACTATATATATATATATATATATATATATATATATATATATATATATATATATATATATATATATATATATATATATATATATATATATATATGTATATATATATATGTATATATATATATATATATATATATATATATATATATATATATAGATATATATATATATATATATATATATGTATATATATATATCTTTATATATATATATATATATATATATATACATATATATATATATATATATATATATATATATATATATATATATATATATATATATATATATATATATATATATATATATATATATATATATATATATATATATATATATATATATATATATATATATATATATATATATATATATATATATGTATATATATATATCTTTATATTATATATAAGAGGAGGGATATGCCACATAAGCATCCCTTAATCCATGTCATCAATTTTTTCCATAAAATCAGGCATCTAAACGTGAAAATTCCAAAAATTAATTTTAAAAAATGTCACTCGCGTAATTCGAACTCAGATCAGGAGGTCCAATCACAATCACCTCAACCACTAAAGCAAGGCAATTTTGTTGAACTTGAATTACAAAAAATTAACGTGATGTACATATCGACTAACGAAAACAATTTGATGTTAAGTAACGAATTACAAAAACCCAAACATGAAAACCCACCTCTCAACGAGTTTCTTTCAAACCCTAAATTGATTTTTTTCAAAGTTCTAATAACATTCATTCATGTTGTGTTAGCCGAGGTATGAATTCCTTAATAGTAAACAATGAGTTAGTGTTGCATGATCCTTTGATAATTTTGGAGATCACGTTGATTTTTTTTCTAATGCACAAGTATTCATCATTCATCATCCTTTACCATCTTCTTTTGGACAGTTTGTGTTATAAATTAATGGCAGATAATGTGATACAAGAACAGGTTTAGGGGATGCCACAATGCAAAAAGCAATGCAGAAGCTGACAATACCCATGTTTTGCAGTTGGACGTGAACGCGTCCTTAATGTTTGTTGAAGTTGGTGGGTGAGTTAAAAGAGCTTCATTATTTTAACCTGTTTAAAGAGTAGTATTTAAATGATAGTGATCATGTTTTTCTTTTTGTCATCCGATAACAGTGCTCCATACAATATAATTATACTGGGGAGTCTGTATAAATAGCCTAATAACGCAGTTTCCCTCATTATCGTTTATACATTTTTTCTTTATAGAAGATCTAAAAAGTATGATGATCTAGAGATGAAGAGATAAATATCAGGCATCTTAATGCAAAAGTTACACCTACGTAACTGAATAAGAAGACGTAGAAGCCTATTTTCGGGGAATCTATAAGCGAGAGTTTCGAAGATAAACTATAGAGGATGCGGCATTTTTCTATTATAATTTGCAGGTAAAGAGACCGATTGTAGAATACCTAATGGAAAGATATACTAATAGACAAGAGAAGGCAAAACATCTTTCTGGATGCATCACATACAAAAACATATGCTTTTTAGGGTTATGAGTATCCATTTTTGTTTATGAAAGTTTCTTGAACGCTATATATATTTTGGCAGATGCTCGAGGAAGTTTCTAAAGCAGAGGACTACCATAGAAAGTGGTGTGCGTGAAAAAGTGTGTTTTTAACCTTCTGAACTTGTCATATGGTATATCTTATGAATTGCTTTTACTGTAAGGGGGTATATGGTGGTGCAATGTTAATTTTTTTTATTGGAGTTATTATTATCATTTTTGATTTTGTTCTTTTTATGATCTGGTTAGCCCCTCACAGTTTGAAGCTCATGTTGGTTGGGATTCATGTCGCATATCTTATTTAGAAGATTAAGTTTAGTAGAGCTAATATTGTAATTCAGCAGAGCTTTTAAAGAATATGATTTTCTCTTGACTACTTATGTAGAGTTTGACATGGATCTTACAAAGCTTCAAGAAGGGTCCCCACAGGAAGCTTTTGATAGAATCGCAGATGTGGCACAGTAAGTTCATAATTATTTCATTATCATTGATCATTGATCAGGTGAACGGTGGGTGAGATTTAAATCCACTAGACGTCAGCATAAGCGAAGCCAAAAGAACAGATAAAATGGTAGTATAGCTATGAACCTATCATCCAAATAAGGGTACTTTATTAGAGCTTGCATCAATATGTTTTCTGATAACTGCTTGAATGTGTCATACCTCTGAAGGTACATGTAGTTTCTCAATAAGCTTATCCAGCTCCTCAATTAGAGCTTTATTATTTACAACTACATTTCCAGCTGGTTATTTCGTGTTTCTATCTTCGATTACATTAAAAACATTATGTAAAGTCTGTAGATGGTTTATAAGTAGAGAATAATTAAAGATATACATACTGACTCAATGTTCTCTCTCATATGTCTTAGTTTAACATCAAAAATTCCCAGCCATTCGTCCATGTTCATCAACTCTGGTGGCTGCCTCAAGCCCCTACAACACCTGAAGGACATTAAAACAGAAGAATTAGAAAATACCTCAACGGAACAAGGCGTTGCTATACAGGTAAGTTTTTACTTTTTATATGTATATACTCAGCGGCTCCTAAATCAGTAGGTTACTAAGGTTGATCTTATGCACTGAAATAGAGTCTATACAAACCAATATTATAAACATCTTTTAAACATTTTTGTAGTAACTAAGGTTTATGACTGCAAACATGGGACTTATTACTAGATGAATCTTTCGGCGATAACAAATTAAATTACTGATCAGAATTCGACCCATCATTTTGTTTTGGATATTTTTGATTTGGTGTATAAATGATAACATATTCTATGACCAATCTATAGAGCAACTTGTCTACTTTTGTTCTTGATTATATACAGAGGTCTCAGGCTACCGACTTTCCTGGTTTGCAGATCGTATTTGATTTACCCGCATAATAGTTAATGATTTGCCAACCAAAAAGTTATCTAAAAATCTGAGGTAGAGTTTTGTTGCCTTTATACAATGATTAATCCCATTCCCTTTAGACATAAATGGAACAAATTACGACATGTGTCTACACTTTTAGAAAATAGTTTCAACCACCTGCATAGATAGAGAGCTAAAGTCGATTTCATTATTTAGTTTTCAGAAAATGTACAAACTTGGTGTTGATGTGTGCGCTTGGCCAATTTTAAAAATGAACGGAAAATATACATCATCACTTACACAACTTTTGAGTTAAGCCAGTACAGAAGAACTGTCAGTCACTTTTTAAATAATTTTTTAGTTGTTGTCTCTGATAATTGGAACTTATTGATTAAATGAGGGTAGTAATGGTAGCTTTCATGATGAAGTCTTCTTTACGTTGACCCGGATACATATGTGTCGTACCAAATCTATATGGGTGGGAAAGTAGGAAGTAAGCTAATTATTGGTGTCAAAAATATTGCAACCCAATGCTATTGTCATACAAAACTTGGAATTTACAGCTGCAAGGTCAATAGTCTTTTAACTATATATAGAACCCAGATTTGGCAATAGTATACGCAGAAGGATCATGGATTGATTTCAGTTTCAACAAACAACCTTTACAGATACATGGAATAGGAGTGTTTGGTAAACACACCTTTAACTCTTTTTGTGATAGCTACTCCCAACATGTTTCGTAATCTTCCTTTCTAAGTATATTATTTACTATTACTATTTATGTTATCTTGGATGTGTTTTCTCTGATATGAACAGGTCTTAGTTTGGAAGTTTAGTCCAACCTTGGTGGTTAAAAGAGTAAAACCAACTTGTTAAGATCTGGATCACCAAGAACCAAGCAGGGAGAACCCTTGAACTATAGATTTGTAAGTATGCTTACACAAAGTTTGTAATACATTCTTTTTGTAGTGTAGTTTGTTAAGAGCGAAACAAGAAGAATGTATAGATAAAAGGCAAAAATGTATATATCAAATTTTCTTATAATATGATTACATAGTTCTGTATACATAATCACATTTTTACATAAGAGTAAACATAAAAATATGGGTTGTTAATCAAAATTCATGTTTGCTAGGTGGATGTCTTTGTAGATGCCAAGATCGTTGGGCTGGATAGCAAGCTAAAGAGAGTATGTAGCAGGTGAGTATCTATAGGTTCGGTCGTGGAAAAAAACCTATGCAGAAAAGAAGTTCCAAAACATATATATTATTTTTTTAAGGATGACGTTCTATTTTTAGATGTTTACGACCACAAATAACGTGTTAATGAAGCTTTTTACTGTAGTGCGCATAAAGCATGTGAATAGTAGGAGTTCACTGCATGCAACCATGACAATAGATGCGCCTAAAATACAAACGTGTCTACATCTCTATATATCTGCAAGAGATATCAAAGGAGTTTTAGATAGATAAAGTTCCAGGGGAAGTTATTTTATGCAACTATCGGCCCTGCATTACAAGCCAATTTGTTTGTCGATTATATGGGGTCGTAAATTTTGGTCTTCTTTTCCGCATATCCAATATATCTACCTTTATTTTTGCAAACATATATAAGCAGATTTGTTTGTTTTCAACACCTGCATTACGATATCAATATCATATTTGTTATATAAAAGCAAATATCTGCATTACGATATATTTCTAAATTTATGACCTACATTACGATATGGAAGAGAAGAGCTTAAAACATTATTAACCGTTGGCTGACTCGCAAATATGACTGTAAGTATTACTACTGATTAGGAATTCATGGAAACTGACATTGGGTTTCACCAAGTTGCTGGAATATAATAGGAATACGCAGTAGTGCTTCGTGTCAGTTCAGAATATTAAGCATTTTATAGTTTTCACATGCAAAGAAGTAAGTTTACTAAACTATTGAATCCACTCTACCCGTAGCTCTCAAGATTTTAATGCACACCTGCTGTAGACGCCCATTATAGGACTAAGTTAATGCTAATAACAAGATTCGTAGCTTTCCAATATGGAAAACTAACTCGGGTGTCGGTGGTCATACTTTAAAGGACATGTGTTTGTTCTTGGCCTTTTGTTGTACAAGACTTGGATTTTTTTGTCACGATTTGCTTTTATTCATAGTAGTAGTGTTTGCTTACGGAATGATCGCTCTCGATCAAATGTGGATACACCATTCTCTAGATGGGATTTCCTTGAAGATATAGGAAAACAACTTAGATGGAAAAAATTGTCCCCGATGAGTGTTAAGAACACATATGACGTGTAATCCGTGAAAAATCAAATCCTTCACATGAGTGTTATTGTTTTTTTAGAATGCACGTTATACTGTGAGTAACGAATCTTAAAGCCACGAAGCAGGAAACTTGCCTACAAAGTTTATTGCACCACATGAGTCTTGACTTACATGTTCTTTTCACAATAGGTAGCCATCAGATGCTTGTGGTTTTTATTATTATTCTTTTATTTTTTTATTATTATGCATTGGTCATTCTTTTATTTTTTTATTATAATGTTGTTAGTGATCATATATAGAGTTCTGAAGCTGCTCGTGGCAAAGATCTAAAGAAGCTTTCTATCACCGTCAGTGAGTTTGATGAACTTCATCATTTTCCTGAAACCCTTGTGTCTGAGGTTGAGAAACATCAGTCTCAGCTTCAAGAACGGGATTCTGAAGTTTCTTTTTTTCGAGGGATGAAATTACACGTTGCACTGGTGATTCCTTACAAGCACTAGAAACTGACAAGAAGGGTTTGGATGAGATCCGAGACATCTTGACTTGCCTAGATTCGGTAGTTTCTTGAGAAGAAATTCCTGATGTGCATGTTGAGGACAACAAAATTGATCAGGTACATGAGTGTAAAGATACGCTTAAGAAGAAAATTGCAGCTATCATCCCAGACTTGAAAGATCTTCGACTAGCGGCACAAAGCAAAGACGATCAATTGCACATACAAAGGAGCAAGGTTGATGATATCAAATAGCGCATAACTACCTTTTGCTCCAATAACCCATGTTGCCTGTTTATCTTTTGATTATTTTTTAGCTTATCTTTGAGCTTTTAACATTGACAGTTTGAAGTTGCTTGGGCACTCACGAACATTGCTTGATCATGAAGCTGTCCCAATTTTTGTTATCATATACAATTATCATTATTTTTATCCTTGAAGAAAGAAGCCTGCTTGGAGAATGTCATTGTGCCTCTTCTTCATATGCCTACTTTTCTCAATCAAGTATACAAGATGTTTTAGCTCATTGTCTTTTCTATGCAGGTAGCAAAATTGCTTCAGATACTATGTGATTCATTTCCATTAGCTGCTATTTTTTTAGAGTTCCGCATGACTAAATTTTTCTTTGTTTGTACATAACTACTACTCATCATATTACATATCATGTTCTTATCCAAATTATGAGTGTTCAATTACTCGACTTATTGATATGCTCTATTTTCAATGCTCCGATTATTGTTGACATTTAACAAAACATAGTAATAAAAAAAGCGTCTCAAGTAAATCATGACCTGTTTACATTTCAACAATATAAAAACATGATAATACATAGTTTCAGGAATATTTATGCTAACGGGCAATCATAGATTCAAGCTGTTTTTTGCAGAAAACAAGTGTGAGAATAAGCTAAGTTATTCTCTTTATGGAGAGTTAACACCTTTTAGTAGGGACAAAACATATATATCCTTTGTTGTATTGCTAATTTAGTTCATTCACTTTTGATAGATGACCCCGTTATGATTAGGAGAACATTTTGTTTTTGAGAGTGAGAAGAGCTAGAGAGAGTTAATAAAAGAGTAGTATGAGTTTGAGAGGTGCGATAATAGAAACGCCAAGGTCGTTTACATGGGTAATCGGTGAACATCTATCCATGTTTGGAATCTTATAGTGCCCCTCTCAATACATGGTGCTAATTGTATCTTTTTTTATAAAATCGCTCTGAAGAGGATGCAAACTTACATGTATTTTGGTTTTTGTTCAATTTAAGTGATTTGTCATATATATTATATTACATTATCTGCACTGCATTTATATTTTTCTGGATAATTTACTAACTCTTGATTTTAATGTTTTTATATAAACAAAACATTATGTATTAATAGATTGATAGAGAATTCAAACTTTTATATCCAAACTGTAATATTTTGAAAGTAAGTTTTTAAGGAATTCCGTTTAAAAAATGTGTCGGTGTTTCATGCAGTGTGTCATGGTAATATGCATGGTTTTAAATAGATCGCCAAGGCTCGTCTTAAGGCGTGATAAAGTTTGAGGCGCAACCTCTACATTACGCAAGGTTAAGGCGCTACGACATAAGGCGCGGTGATGTTTTGAATTCAACTTCAAAAAATGAATATTATTATATGTAAGAAGAGTTTTTTTTTAACTTTAATTACTATGTATAACACTTATTGTGAACTCAATATAAATATAATATTGAAATATGGTAAAACAAATAAATATTTCTATATATTGTGCCGCCATAAACCATGCTTTAAAAACGCTAAAATTTCGTTTTAGTCGCTAAATCGTGTAGTTTGGACATGTCCCCATGCCACACTTGACGCTATTTATAACCATGGTAATACGGTATTGATTCATGTTATTTGTTGTGTAAGCCTCATGTACTATTTTATGTGAATTGCTATACACTTTTATTTATAAATTTAATATTTAAGTTTTTTTAAAATATCTTATATTAAATTTAGTATTTATGTTTGTATTTGTGCTATCTTAAGGTTACTGTTGGACTTAGAGCATTAAAAGTGGGTTTACACTATTTTAGTGTCATGGGAAAAAAGTAGTGTTATGTAAGTTATGACAACAAAAATACTATGGCATCATAATTTGGTGAGGAGTGATTAACATCAGAAAAGTGATGCCATGAGAAATTTTTTATTAATTTTATTTTATTATATAAATAAACTTTAGTAAATAAGAAAACATTTCTTTCATAAAAATAATTACAAATAAAAAAATATTACAATAAAAAAAGTTACATAAAATAAATAAATTAAAATAAAAAACGACATAAAAACCAATTATTTGTTGCATAACGAACCCCGATAGCATTTTTGTTTAGTGTTCATAATAGACGTGTCAATCACGTCCATGTTACTCGAGTTGATCCATAGAACCCTCATGTCCGACTCAAACTGAATTGTATCATTGGGGCAAGTTACTTTGGCGCGGGGCCGAAAGTGATGCACCGTAGACGAACTAACGCCAAAGATCACCAACCCCTTCACTAGCTTACCACTCCCCAAGCTCTTAAAAGTAACTTTAAGAGCCTAGTGTATTTTATTCCAAATTAGAACCTTCAAAGTAAATTTAAAAGCAATATGCCAAGTTTTTAAACTGATAATAATTTGAAGGTTAACATGTTATATTTTGTTATGCGTAATGAAATTTGCTTATTCTGTAGACCAACTATAAAAAAACTTCGGTTTGTGGAATGAAACTTAAAAAACCTACTAAAATAACCTTACTTAAACACATGTATATAGCACTACAAGAAATAATATACATATCAATTCTTTTTAACTTTTTATATCAAATGTAGTGAACTTTTAAAGTCAAAGTTAATATGAATTTTTAACAACAATTCTTGCACATCAATATTTATCTAAACAAAATAATGTAAAACATAATTGCGAGTCATGCCCACCCACTTAGATAAATAAAATAACAAACGAAAACAATAACATTTCTATTGTGCTTTAAGGAAACTGAGGAAAAAATTAGAATATTTAAATTCCAGTATTTAGCTAAACAAAAAAATGTAAACGAGAATTAGACGTCATACCCGCCCATCGGGCGGGTTTAGCAACTAGTATATATATATATATATATATATATATATATATATATATATATATATATATATATATATATATATATATATATATATATATATATATATATATATATATATATATATATATATATATATATATATATATATATATATATCTTTACATTATATATAAGAGGAGGGATTTGCCACGTCATCAATCAGGGCACTAATCCCAGTCAGCGCATGGGCTTACGTTGTTGGGCTTACGTGATGGGCTTACAAATTCCCGAACCCAATAAACTTAATCTCACCCTATAAAAACCAGACATAAAACTTTAAATTGAATAAATTATGATCATCTGTTAAATCCTCAAAGAAGCCGCAATCTGTTCCGATCCACCAGGTATGTGTTTTAGGTTTATTACGCATAGGTTTATGTGAGTTCAACATGTGATATGATTTTTTAAGCTTTATATCATGTTATTTTTTATTTTTATTTTAACAGGTGATGGAATGATCTATCTTAATCTGATGGATTAAACAGGTGATGTGACTTTTTTAAGTTTTGTATATGTGGGGTTAATTCTGATGGGTTAAATAGGTAAATTAAGAGCTATCTTAATCATTGTGTAACCTGAAATATGATTCGTTATTTTAATTCTTTTACCAGGTAATATCTTGAATCTTATAAATATGATTCCGTTTAGATATATAAATTGGTTAAATGAAAGCTTATAAGAAACATACAACACCAAGTTGACCACCTATTTGGTTTTCTGATTGTACAATTTGGACTTACATGCTTTGATTTGTGACTCTACTGATTCTTTTTAATTTATTTGCACTATTTGATTTTTAGAGTTGGATAAATCTTTTATTCTCTGAGTAATAGGCCTTTTGAACCTGATCTTTTGTTGTCCAAAAAAGGGTTTCATGGTTTGATTTTGCTGTCGTAAATGGGGGTATTTTCGTGTGCTATTTGCTGTCATAAATGGGTGTATTTTCGTGTGCTATCTGCTTTAATAGATGGGTGTTTGGTAAAAAAATGAATCACCAATATAACGCTTAAATATGCTATATGTTGTCCAAAGTAGGGATTTTGATGTTTATTTTAGATTCGTGAAACCAGATTACCATATTGTTTAAACCATTAAGTAGTGCAGCTGACCAATGTTGTTTGTGTAGGAGACAATTTCTTTTAAAGTGCAGGCACGACAATTGAAGTATTTTCTATCGTTTCTTTTGGCAGTGTGAATTTAACTTTGCATGATGATGAGTACAGGATGCCGGATATATCAATGTTGGCAGCAACTCATCTAAAATGAATGGATTATGCGAGGTTTGCCTTTCTCTTCCACAGTTTAACTGCTTTCGCTCTTAATAGCTTCCATTGCATATTTTCCGCGTCATCCCTCATTCAGTGAAGTACAATGTATTTTAGCGTTGCATTGTTATGGAGTTTTCGATCTTAAGAAAACTTATCATAATAACTAAAAGCTGATATGTCTATTGAAATCCTAAGAAGAGAGCATCAGACTAACCTTATTAATTTCATATGTGCATTTTTTTATCATTTCAGCGCATTAAAAAATGTTTATATCATATTTTCTTGGATTACTAAATCAGATAAATTTTTTTCCAATACAGGGGTATTGCTTGGTGACTATAATTCAAGAATCTCATCTCATAATATGGCACTCTTATCATCTGCAATCTACAAGGTAATTAAGTATAGTATAGCAATATTGTTAAGGGATGCATGCATATGTCCAGAAATAAGCTATATATTTTATATATTTTCTTTTGATATACCTAAGAGCTAATAAGCATTTTCAGAAACATTATCTATTGTTTTAATATGTGATTGAAACAAACATTTTGCTGGAGTTAGAGCAGAAATAAATCAATGTACTGTCTTCGGCATCTCGCTTTATGGCAAGTGATAATACTTATTATTATTTCAAAGAGCATAGATAGTTATAATATTTAATTCCTAAAATCTGTTTAGATACTTTTTATTAACTGCACTGAGCTATGGAATGTAAATTATATGAACAAGAATGGGTTTTATGTATATTTAAATGATCAACTAGGATTAAAGTAACCGAGATTGCATGTGTGTTGATTTAGGTGTAAGTATTGGCATACAACCCGCAGTCACATACCTCACAAAGCAATTTCAATCACAACGATATCCTATATTTCTTAGATCAAACATACTACAGATAAATGTAATCAATTCTCCAGTAGACAAATCCAACTTCTTATATTTGTGTTTCTGCATTATTTGTTATTAGATCAATGTAGTTTTAACTATATGTCTGTTAATCTGTTATAAACATGTATAGTATGTTTATTGTTGTGTTATTGAGCGAAACATTTATGGGAGATATAAATTACGACAACATTCCATCTCAAGTTTCTTTAGAAGGACGTGTCCCGAGAGTTGCTACATGTGGTTGGATGCACACACCTCGTCTTGCTGAATTGCTGACATGAAGGGTAACCTTAAATACGTTTAGACAGTAAAAAACATTTTTTTACTTTAGTGGTTACTTTTAATTTTTGAAGAAGTTGACAATTGACATCATGGAAGAATTAGAGCAAGAGGTTCCATGTCATAAGGTTGGATATATTTAGATAAGTATAATTACACTCGAGAAATAACAACTTGATGGCATACTTTTTATTTAGGTTCAAGCGATAACACTATTAAGCTATGGAAGGGGAGCAAATGCACACATACCTTTACTGGGCATACAGGTATGTTTTTTCCTCTGTCTCTTCCTTAAGCGTGTAGAAACCATACCTCCATATGCTTATGAATAGCGAAGTTTTATTGTTAAAGTCCAATTTCTTCTACACCTTTCCTTTTTTATGTATTTATGATCTTGCTTACTTTATATGTATGTGCAAATAGCCGGTATGCTAATGCATTTATTGCTGCGGAACTCATCGTGCTCATGAGCTATTAACGGAAATAGCTACTAATAACATTTAAAATGGACAAGTGCGGTAGGTGGGTCAGAATGGGTATAAAATGTGTTTGGGTCGACACAGGCAGGACTAGCCTTACCCTATACACCTTAAGTTAAATATACCTAGCTTTCAATTTTCGCTTATGATATTGGGTATATAACTCGCTATAGCCAGTTTAAAAGCATATATCCAAACGCTACTGAGTGCTACAAGAACAGACTAGACATACTCTTAGGAAAATTTGACCGAAAATTAGAGATCTGATATGTACATTTGCGAGAAAATATCTAACATCTATTCTTTAGTTGGGGTATTTTGCATTGGAAAAAGCAAATTTAGGCTTTCCATGACTAATTTTATGTTTTTAGTTTCTGAAGAAATAACAAGTTTTCTATGTATTGGTTATAATTCCATAAAATTTTATGTTTCAAGCTCTCAACAATTCTATGAAATTACCAGTTATTTGATCCATATAGGAATACATAATCACTCAGTTGGAAAAAACAAAACAATATCTTCAACGTGCAGATAACCATAGTTGGAGTTCTAGAACACTTATTTTTGTGGTTCGCTGCGTGTCACGATTCAAGGTGTATTTATTGAATAGAAAGATGTCAAGGCAAGAATCAATCCATCCCATTTATCTACAAATGGGTCAATTGGAAAACACAACAGGTTAGATAAATTCAATAATAGTAAATATTCTTCAATTTCTCAACCGTACTTATGAAATAATTATGGAGTGTTAAGTGAATTTCAACTGCTTAATTTATTTATTATATCCCGGAAAAACTCTTAACCACTTTAATGATAACTAAGTAGAGTTCGTGAGGATGGTGATGTCAAGGAAAAATATAGGCTCCAAAGAGTTCTTGAACATAAGGTCTATATAACATGTTTTATTTCCATATTGGTAGTTAAACTTTCTTTTCTTCTATTTTTACTCATTTTTTCAGTTACTCTTTTTGCTTCTATATTTTTATTTTTATTTTGTAGACATAGTGACATAAAAGAGTACTAAGTCACCGCCAAGAGGAATACGACAGAATGAGAACACATAGGGAGGAACGTCTCAGTCAAGTTCTTCAAGCACGGAAATATGAAAAGGAAATTAAAAGGAACATGTTTTTCCTTTTTAAGATTACGCCCGAAGTAAGTTGTAAGGTTTTTACAATTTTTACTTTTTAATATTATGCCATAATTGAACTGTAGTACAATAAAATTATGTATAATCATAAAGTAGGTGAGTTTAGTTTTTGTTGTTTGGATATTACTGCAACTTGCAGCAGGGGTGTTTGGATCTGGGTTAGATTTAGATTTTTTTAATGAAATTAGGATTCACTATGGGCATTTACCATCTCCGCTTCGTATGACACTCTTTGTGATCTTATCTATTGCTCGGATTGGATATGAGGTACTTTTTATTGGTGGGATTATTATTGTGTTTTCACATTGTCTTCATTTCTGATAATATTTTTACACTCTCATATTGAGTGTTGCAGCTGTGTACTTTATAGCAAATGACCCGATAAGTGAGCTATGGCATAGTGGTCACTGCTTGCCTATTCTTTCTTAGTGGTTATATGCATCCAATGGGCACCTTCTACCTTGTCCCAGGTAATGTATCACTTCCTGAACGTGCTTTATAGTTTGTAGAGTCCCGTTTGAATGCAACGACCTGCAGGATCCATTTGAATAAAATGACCCGTTCAATATATTTAAATAAAATTAGACCCATTTTACAAAAATAAAGTGAACCTATTCTAGAGGATGACCCATCTAACCCGTTTCGATTGAAGGCCCGCATAATGCATTTGATTTAAATGACCCAACTGATGTATTTAAAATTGTTACACATTTAATAAAATCAAAGACAGTTTAAGTTTATGTTCTGCTACAGCCTTATAACCAATGAAAGACCAAGAAATGTGATTTATAAAATTAATCTATCGTGTTAATGGCTAAACATAATGTTAGTGGCTAAATATAAAGTTAATTTATTTGTTTAGAAGCACACAACATTAAAAATGAATCTTATTGAAAGATTCAGTTTACTACTATAGTGATAATAGAGACAATTGAGAACATCAGCTGGTCGTAAATAGGCTTATATCAGTTTGGTACTATGATTGAACTTATATCAGTTTACTACTATAGTGATTCAGTTTACTACCACAATTATGTTCTTCTCTTTGGTACAATGATACTGATCAATTCTACTTAGGTACATGATTGAACTTATATCAGATTCGTATGTAACTAATCTGTATTGTCTTGAAGTTTTAAATCGTCATGGCGTTGGTTTCAGGTTGAAGATTTTAAGAAGTCGACTCAAGGGTCATCAAACCCCTCTCTAAACGTAGTCTTAAAATAACTTGACAAATATGATTTAAGCACCACCGTACATAATATCAGTCTTACCTCTTTTTTCAATCCAGCTGAGACTTCTAAAGATCTAAAATCACCGTCAAGTCTTCCAGTTAATTCAATATCGAAACAAGTAAAAGGTGTTAAGAAAGAAACCATCTCAAACGTCACACCACATGTACAAGCAACAAAACCTCATGACACTAAAAAAAGCTATGTTACATAACCTAACAGTTTTGTAGGCGTTTATTCATCTTCTTTTGACCCTGTTTATATACCATCATTGGCTTCCAGACCAGCTGCAAATGCTGATGCCATAAAATGTGAACTTGGGCCTGTTGGTGTTAGACGTCACACTTCTTAAAGATTAGTCAAATAGAATTATAGATCTTTTTCTGGTGTATAACATCTCACTCCAATGTGTCTGAATCAACCACTATTATTTATATGCTAATAAAGCCTCACTTCCCACGTTTCGTAGTAGCTGTTGTTCATACTGCACAAAGAATGTACATTCAGTATTATTCTTTCAGTATTTTGATAACAACTTCCAAACACGCCACAATGTAAGATATCAATCAGAGAAAATACTTACTCCCTAACCAAAAGGCATGTGTGTCACATCAAAAAACCTTCCATATATTCACATATACACTGCATTAACATATCAATGGGTCGACTGTATTATAAATAGTGTTATTTTCTTACACTTATCCTTGCTAAATGACGTGTCTAGATTCTCTAAGTCACTATGTGTGTACAAAACTACAAATCTTTATGTGACATAAATTAATGTTACAGTTCTTATAATGGAAGTTGTAATGTTAGTGGCTTTATACTACCAAAGTAAAAAATTTGAACAACTGTGATAGTTTTACAAAAGTAAAATACTTCGTAATTCAAGCAAGTGTTGTAGTAGTAATTAATAATATACGACATTAAAAAAGAGGGTTGAGTCATGTTGGGATTTTGTAACATGTAGTGGTATAATACCTCCGTTAATTATTGTCGATGTTTAACCCTTTAAGTCAATTTTTGTTAATTCTGATTTTAAATATTTTTTGGGTTTTGTTAATGACAGCTTGTCAATAAAAAGTAAAAAGTTTATTACATGATTATAATGAATGATTATGATTGGATGAGTATTCAGAAAAAAGTGGAAACAATCCTTGAAAATATGGATTAATAGTTAATACTTGATTTTGATTGGCTAATTTAATTAATTACAACCAATTGTAATAAAAATTTACTTCTTAACGACAACCCTTAAAACTGTCATTCAAGTATATTTTTTATTGGTATAATTTTTATTAAGTATTATATAATATTAACAAATTATATAAAGTCAAAGTTAACAAGCTTAAAAAGTCAAAATAGAACAATAATTATAAAGTAAGATATATTAACTAATTTTTGGTGCATAAGTTCTAACATGTTAGTATAAAAATACAGATCAATGCACCATTTTTATGTTATAAAATGATCCAAATAAGGCATAAGGCAATCACATATATGAGCACTAGAGATGGTAATTGAATAATAATTTTATACGATGATCACAAATCACAACTGATATTAACTTCAAAGTATTGAGCATGTGAATAAGTCATTTAATTTAATTCTCATTTTTCACATTTTATTAATGATAATGTCTTTGTAACATATAGTGTTTTTTAATCATGTTTATTAAAATTTATTAAATTATCAATTCTGTCGTTATTTTATATTAAATTGCGAAATTATATTTAACCACAGAAGAAAGAATATACGCGAAGGTATAACGTAGCGAGATTTAGTCTTGCATTATAGTTGTTTTTGTTTTTTCATCCAAATAATCACCTTCAACTTTTTAAGATTTATACATTACACCCTGTTATATACAAGTTTTTATTAAAAAAACCTCTCTAATACAACAAAAAAACATTATAATTTAAACCGTTTTTAAAAAAAAACTTTTTAATTACTTAATATAGAAGTTTTTAGATATTTTAACTAAAAAAACTTTTTAATTATCAATAAGTTAATACGAATTTCATACAGTTACGTCAAAATAATAAAATATACTTATTAATATAATAAACGAGACCAATTCGGCAAACACTTTTACTATACTTAAAAAAAAGTCTCTATATCATTTACATTTTTAAACACCAATATTTAGCTAAAAAGAATGTAAACGATAACCACAAGTCATACCCGCCCGTCGGGCGGGTTTTGCAACTAGTATATATATATATATATATATAGGTAAGAGTTATATGCAGAACCACTTTTAAGTGTAGAACTCTGCAGAACTATTTAAAACTAATCTTAGTCTTTATTTTTTGTGATCTATGGTTATGATCAATTGTGCCATTTATGTAATTAAGTAAAAGATAAAACCATTGTTTGAAAGTTAAAAAGGGTATTTTAGGAATTGTGATTTAACACTTTTTCAATTAATTGTTCCTATCCTTACAAGAATGGATCTTAAATTATAAAAAAACTTGTGTGAACCTAAAAACCGCCGCCGCCTCACTCTAAATCCAAAAACCTCCATCTCTCTTAAAAAATATTTCTTCCACCTCAGCATACCATTCACGCTGTCACCGCTGGTATTCTTATTCTTCGGCGACATCGCCTTGACAACTAATCGACCGATTTAAGGTTTCTATGCTTCATTCGATCTCCGATCGTGTAATGCTTCTTTGTTTATGAATTTCGTATGTTCTTATATGGCTAAAAAACTTGATTTTATAATAATGTTCAAAAATCAGTTTTTTAATGATATTCATCTCCGGTCTCATCTTAGCTGCAAAGATTTAGATGCTAAGTTATATTTTTTTTAATATATAAAATACAATATTGATAATCACATTTAATATATTACAATTAAATCTCTGTTAATAGATTTGGTGGATTGAAAAAAATAACTGGATTAGTGTTTCTTTTAAAAACTATTCGATTTGAAAAATTTTAAAAAAAAACTCAACTGTACATATAATGTTAAAAAAATGAGGTTATGACAAAGGAGTTAAATGCTTTCATCCTCGTTTCGATCTTTAATGGTGATCCATAATGTTGGATAAGTTTTATATTTTTAATTATAGCTTTTATGGCTGGCGTCTTTTGAAATGAGTGAAAGGTAAAAAAGACATGGATTCATAGCCACTTTTAGCATGATATTAAAAAAATTGTTGTAATGTACGATAAAAAAAGATGACTTATTTATTAGTAATATGATTATTTTTTACTTGTTTCGAGACATGTTTAATTTTTATGCCTTTTAAGTATAAAATATATGTGATCATTGCAAACATGTACATGGCTTTGGAAAGCTTACACGTATGTGTGGATGAATGTTTTGAAAGAGTGCTAGTGTTTTGGTAGGTTTGAGGACAAAGTGAAGCTTGAATTTATGTTCGTGGAATGATGCATCTATGTTCGTGGAATAGTACATCGATGTTCATGGAATAGTACGTCAATGTTCGTTGAATAGTACATGGAATAGTGCACCTATGTTCGTCGAATAGTACGTGGAATAGTGCACCTATCTTTGACGAATAACACATCAATGTTCGTGGAATAGTACATCAATGTCCGTCGAATAGTACATGAACGTTTGTGGAAGAGCGCACATAGTGAACCCATGATCTGAATGACATGCACATATTATTGAACAAGATACATTTTTATTTAAATTGTGTTCATTTTTATATCTGATATTGTGAATACTATTTTCGTTTATTATAAATTTAGACGTTACATGTTTATGTTTTTGCTTTAATGACAGCGCACATGTTATTTAGGAATGTACATTAAGAACATGTGTTCAGTTACCATGTTTAGTTTCACGAAAGTAATTGTAACGAGACACAAAAAGAAAACATATATGTATCTATTTATTTTGAGAACATTTATGCTAAAAAAATAAACTATTTAAAAAGTACAAAAATAAAGATAAAAATTTAAATTTTAAAGTAAGAAATAAAAATATTAGTTTTTAAAATTAAGAAATTGTAAAAAGGTTTTTAAATAAAAAAAGTTTTTAAAAAGGTAAAAATGTGTTTTACTATTTTACCCTTTTGAATTAAACAAAAAGAATTAATAATACTAAATTTCTATTGGTTTAAAAGAGTTCTGCAGAGTTCTACACCTAAAACGGGTTCTGCATATAACTCGCCTGTATATATATACATATATATATATATATATATATATATATATATATATATATATATATATATATATATATATATATATATATATATATATATATATATATATATATATATATATATATATATATATATATATATATATATATATACTAGCGTCGTAACCCGCCCAACGGGCGGGGTCGTTTTATTTTCTTGTTTCAGAGGGTTTGTTGTGATGCGTTTTTAGTTTATCAAATTTGTAAAACCCGCTTAATTAACGTTTATCTGTGATCGATCGGGTTGACCCAATGATCGATCTCGTTACCCGATAACTTGATCGGTTTGACCCCGATGGTGAAACCGTAACCTGATATATTGCTATAATATGATTCTTAAATTTATGTTAAAATATATATTTTTAAAAGATTAATAATTAAATCGGAATTTAAAAAGTATATATTTCAAAAATTAATAAAAAATTCCGTGTCTAAACCTCACAAACACGCATTAATGAAAACAAAATCTTTCACTTGGATAAACCTTAAAAAGACTACCAAATTTCACAAAAAACAGTGTTATGTTAATTTCCTATATTGGAATGACGCAAGTTTAATAGAAGCAAAAACGTGAATTTTTTTTAACGTTTTCGTTAGTATTTTATATTTTTGTCTGTATTTTTACGTTTCGTCCGTTGTTTTACGTTTTGCTCAGAATATTTTGCACATTAAACGTAAAAACACTCACGAAAACTTAAAATACAATGATAACGTATAATTACTGACGAAAACGTAAAAATACTGATGAAAACGTAAAAACGCTGACGAGAATGTACAAAGTTAGACTAAGACGTAAAAAATCGGATGGTAACGTAAATATCAGACAAAAACGTAAAAACACTGACGAAAACGTAAAAAATGGAAGAAAAAGTTTAAAATTTCGGACGAAAACATAAATATTCTGATGAAAGCGTAAAAAAACTGACGAAAACGTAATAATACTGACGAAAATATAAAATTACTGATGAAACGTAAAAATACTGACGAAAACGGACTAAATCGAAGAAAGAAACTTAAAAATACTGACAAAAATGTAAATATACTGATGAAAACGTAAAATTATTGACGAAAACGTAAATAACTGGAATGAACGTGAAAAACTAACCAAAACGTAAATAACTGACCAAGACATAAAAAAAATGATAAACACGTAAAAAAATTGGCAAAACGTGAAAAATAAAGAAACGTAAAGAAAACTGACATAAAAAGTTGATATTTTAGCTCAGTCCACCCAGTGATCGTGTTTTGTTTCTTTTATATACCTAGTGTTTTTTTATTCGTTAAGTTTTTTATATGTTAATATTATAATTTTTTTAAAATAATTTGATTTGGTTTTATTTTTTATTTTTTCAAACTTTTGTTTGTTTTGAACTTTTGTGTATTAATTATATTTTTTTGTATTGACTCATTTTTGTTAAAGTAAAATTAAACGAAACTATTTTTGTGATTTTTAGAGCTTCGCCTACCAAGGGACAAGTTATTTTTTTAAATTTATGTCGGTTAAACATAAGTTTGAATTTCATATTATTAGTTCTTGCTACACCCAACTAATTTGTTTGGTTTGTATGCTTTTAAATAAAAATATGATCGTTTATTTGTTATATGTGTAGGTAGTGGTTCTCGTTTTTGTTTAAAAGAAAGTAAAAATTTTGTAAATTAAAAAAATATAAGTAAT
Organism: Glebionis coronaria; assembly: GCA_025667525.1. Lineage (NCBI taxonomy): Eukaryota > Viridiplantae > Streptophyta > Magnoliopsida > Asterales > Asteraceae > Glebionis > Glebionis coronaria. The sequence continues at coordinate 472,636,445 of CM046879.1, forward strand.
TTTGAAATTTAAACCGGTTTGTTTAAAACCAGTTTTTGTCAATCCAATCCGATTGTTAGTAACCGGTTTTATATAAAATAGCGATCCCAGGTGAAAAATCGATTAAACTGAACCGATTCGGTTAAAAATTTAAATGTAACCAAAATTATTCTTCAAGGCGAATTTGCTTTCAGTCTTTCATCATCCACTTGCAGCACATACGAACAGCCCCTGTCACACAATATAACTTCAGTTAGGGTCGGTGAAGTGAAACTGTTTTACCGGTCTGTCTGTCCCCAATAATTAATTCTCGCTGACCACGTCCTATGGGAATCATTGAATCAATAGCAATAAGCCCGGTTTAGGTTGGGTTAGAAAAAAAAAACTTCCATTAGAAAAAGGGATATCAACTGGAGAAAAGGCCAACCATGAGAGACCTCTATTTCTAGTATTTTAAAAGTAAAATTTTTAATTTTTATTTAAGAATTTTTTTTCACTTTTTACTTAAGAATTTTTTAAAAGTTTATAAAGTAAAATTTTCATCTGGTTAAGGGTTCGATTTAATTCGTTCGAGTCATCGGGTCACGAGTTCGACCACAGGGTCATTTCGGTCGAGTCATCATGTCACAAGTTCGACCTCCGAGTCGACTCTGTCGAGTCATCGAGTCATTCGTTCGACCATCCGATAACCTGGTCAAGTCTATCGATTCAACCATTATATTAAGTGGAGTACCAAGGGACCTAAATAAAAAATAAAAGAAATATACAATTCTTCTTAAATAAACAAGATAAATATAATATAACTGACATTAATCTAAGTTAAACTAAAGCAAAAAGAGATTGGCACTTGATTAGACAAAAGTTCCCTAAGGAACATGCATCCAAAAAAAAAAAGGAAGCAATCTCCACCATCCATTTAAATCATATCCAATTGTGTATATTAATCTTTTAAATTTAATTAAAAAAACACTTTTCATCTTATTTCTTAAAAATTAAATATCTCTCAAAACGTTAATCGTTATGAAAAAATAATTATACCATCACGACGGGAATTAAATTATCTTTCTATAGATATGCACTTTTATATACTTTCGGCGAACTTTTTTTAAAAATTTTCGTAAAAAAATCACATGTAATTCTCAAAAAATTACATGTGATTCTCGAAAACTCATGTTTGATTTATTATTTTAAAAATCACATTTGAATTTGTAACGTCACATGCGATTTGTGAAAATCACGTGTATTTATTTTGACGAAAATTTCAACATTATAAAATCGTTAAAAGTATATGAAAATAACCGTCTATTAAATGACAAAAATATTTTCGTTATTACTTTAAAATCACATGTGATTTATGTGAATTACACTAAAATGTTTTAATCACGTGTAATTTTGTCAATATATTAAAATGTTTATTGTCATTTATATAAAATATGTTCATTTTACCGGGGTGGAGTCCCCTTTACCCAAGAAAAATATATGTAAAACAAATTGGCTTCTGAATTACATGTGATTCGCTGATAATTACATGTGATTTTGCTTGCATTACATGTGATTCAAGCATTCTGAAACCGTAACTTTTCTAACAAACCCACATTAGATGAATCACATGTGATTTTTTTAATCATGTATTATCTGTTTTCATTCATGTAAAATATGTAAAACAAACTGACTTCTAAATTATATGTGATTTTGTTTGAATCACATGTAATTCTGCTTGAATTGCATGTGATTCGGTGATAATTACATATGATTTTGATTGCATTACATGTGATTCAAACATTTCGAAACCTTAACTTTTTATAACAAACCCACTTTAGAACATGTGATTTTGTTTGAATCACATGTAATTCTTTCAATCTATTAAAATGTCTGTTGTCATTCATGTAAAATATATAAAACAAATTAGAACCTAAATTACATGTGATTTTGTTTAAATCACATGTAATTTTACATGAGTTACATGTGATTAGGTGACAATCACATGTGATTTTGCTTGAATTTCATGTGATTCAAGTGTTTCAAAACATTAACTTCTTCTAAGAAACCCACTAAAAATCACATGTAATTATCATCGAATCACATGTAATTATCACCGAATCACATGTAATTCAAACAAAATTACATGTGATTTTATCAAAATCACATGTTCGGAAGCCAAATTATTATATATATATATATATATATATATATATATATATATATATATATATATATATATATATATATATATATATATATATATATATATATATATATATATATATATATATATATATATATATATATATATATATATATATACATTACATGAATGAGAATACATTTTTTATATATTGACAATTACATGTGATTTAAATAAAATCACATGTGATTCATCTAAAGTGGGTTTATTAGAAGATGTTAAATTTTTGAAATGTTTGAATTACATGTAATTATCATCGAATCACATGTAATTCATACAAAATATTTATTTCATTTAATAGACGGTTATTATCATATACTTATAACGATTTACTGTGTTGAAAATTCTCGCACAAAAAATTACACGTAATTTTCGTAAATTGCATGTGACATTACAAATTCAAATGTGATTTTTTAAAATAATAAATTCAAACGTGAGTTTTCGAAAATTACATGTAATTTTTCGAGAATTACATGTAATTTTTTATGCGTAAATTTTAAAAAAAAGTTTGCCGAAAGTGTATAGAAGTGCATATCTATAGAAAGATAATTTAATTCCCGTCGCGATGGTATAATTAGTTTTCCGTAACGATTAACGGTTTGAGAGATATTTAAATTTTAAGAAATAGGATAAAAAGGGTTTTTTTAATTAAATTTAAAAAGATTAATATAGACTATTAGATAGAACTTGAATGGATGGTTGAGATTGCTTCCTTTTTTTCTTTTTTGGATGGAACTCGCCTCCACTTGATTAGTCACGCTAAGATCTATCAAAACCTTATGCTTCATTAGATTATAACACAAAGTATAAAGTACGGCACACTAAAACACAATAGCACAATATAGTACTGTGAACCCCCACTGTATCATTTTTCCTTTACTATGCACACCAAACGTGTCTTAATTTTTACTTGTCAATAAGGCAAAGATTAATAAGCTCAAATACACAAATCATCATCTATTCTACACATCTAAATTCAAACTGCAAAGGAAGATGAAGCTGAGATTGTTGTAATATAAATCCTACATCTATTCTAATAAACGAATTATCAGATGAAATAAGTATTATTGTGGTTGGTGATTAAATAGTCAAAAAATGAAGAAAAGGAAAACGCTATTCGTGTTGAGTCGATGTCCACAGGTCGCGCCACCAAACACGAAAAGATTACCATCCAACTCTGAAACTGCAACATAACATCTTTCGGTGTGCATGGGACTAAAGATATTTAGTCAGATTCTATGACGGGGAGTAGCGGTTGAATGAAGACAACCATGAGAAGTATCTGAAATCATATACACCGTCATCAAGTAGACTATATGAGATACTTACCTTTCCTATTATATCATCAAATTTATGACGGCCCACACAAGTTTGTACTTCTGCCGTGTTATATGTTCCTTTTAGGTTCTTTGTTTCTTCTTGTGCTTGAGCCTGTAAAGTCAACAAAACGTAATAGATTATGTTTCTTATTACACATCTAGTCATCTCCTTCTTTTAGTCATCATTGTCCTCCATTTTCTTTACTTTCTAGTAAAAATATGGCACAGCAATAAATAAACCAAGTCACTATGTTGGTACTACAAAACAACTATGTTATTCGATAAAGTGGGGATTGGATATGGGTCACATAGGTTTCCGCTGGTGCTATAGCAGTTGCAAACAGTGATATTTCACTCATATGCTGACATTAACTTTTACTTGTGCAGACATCTCGAAAATAATTAACTGAGTGGTCATCTACCCTCCTCCTTGGAAAAACCTTTAAGTCAGTGTTTTTTCATCTCCCAAATATCTAATGAATTACTCAAACCGAGGTTATTAATTACTGTATCTATCTAATGGTTTTTTTTTTGCTTTAATCAGCTACACCTTATCACATATAAAAAAGAAAACAACTTACCTGTTGCTAGGTAGTAAACCAATCGTTAAAAGTGAAAGATCTTAATAACTAAAGTGTTGATACCACTATGTTTCGTGTTAAAAAGAAACGAAATTCTATACATTTGCTTCAGCAACCTGATTAATTTCTCCCCTAGTGAAAAGAAAGCTTTGGATCCACCAAGTATAAATATACGTTTCACCTTTAGTTACAAAGGATGGGTCCCTTTTGGTAGCCTGAAAACCAACAGAAAAACACATTCATACGACGTCAGTTATGGAATCCGTTGTACCGACAGACTAATAACACATCAATAGTTCAGTACCTCGTTGTCGTAAGTCTGTAACACCGAATACACCTGGTGTCCTTTCCATCCATGTGGCTTGGAATACTCCAAATCTGGATTTTATCGTTCATTGCTTAAAAGGTCCTACAATGATACCTCAAATCAGAAAGCAAATCTTCGTTGTTGCAATCGGCCTCTACAGACGCTTTGTTAGTCCACTAAAAGTTTCATCATTGTCAAATTCAGATTGGCTATCAAGTTGCCAGTTTAATGCATCTAGGTTAACGGCGCCTCTATATCTGCTTCAAAGTCTGATTTAATTCGTAAGATAAGACCAAAAACTGCACATTAATTTGAACTGATTAGTGCAGCTGGCAAAATGGATGGGTTGGGTAACGGGTCAAAACATGTAGTTTTGGTACGGTTCTAGATGGGTTGACCATAATATTTGTTGAGTCTTTTTCTTATTCTTTCATCAAAAAACTTATACATAATCAATGTTACCAGGTCATTAGGTAAGGATAATCACCTGTAAGTCGTGTTTGGGTGGTCAAGGCCAAGACACCGTACATTTGTAATGAGTTATAAGTGACTGAATATCTTTTAGAAACACCGTCAAAATTCTCTATTTTCAAACTTTTTATTTAAAAACTATACCGGCATCAATTCGCAACCTCCCAATGCATTGGACCGGTGACTCGTTTTTCATAACTGAATAGAAAAGAACTCAAACGGGCCTAATCGGCTTAAAATGATTAGCAAAACTATAGCTACAGTAAAACATGAGGAGAACAGAATCCTGCTGAAGTATTGTAAATGCTCCCGTAAGCAAAGTGTACGCTTCCTTAAACCTTCCCTGCAAGTTCGTAACAGTCGATGATAATTTTTGAAGCAACAGTGATTTATAGTTTTTAACCTACAACTTCAGTTTAGATATACACTTTCAAAACAGAATCCAACATGTTTTTCAACAAAAAAATATAGATGTCATAAGTCTGTAACATCGAATACAGACCTGTAGTCCTCGAAAATCTCACCCTCAATCTTAAGCTCAACCTTGAAAAATCAGTAACAATCAATAACCACAAAACGAATGGAACTCATTTGATTTTATCCAAATGCGCTGATGCCTACTAAAAATAATACAGTAGTAGGTCAAAAGTAACTAACGGTGAGTCTTTCTTCATTATCAACTATTTCTTGGATTTCTTGTTTATATAAACCAAACTTATGACCTAAACAAAAAAATTAAATTGCATACTTAAGACGTAAACCAATTATATACAACTTGGGAATCTATCATAGTAACGATGGTTTGCAGCAGAAGGGGTGTTTGATTCTTGGTTTAATAGCAACGAAACACTTCTTTTGTAGCAGAAGGGGTGTTTGGTTCCTGGTTTAACACCAGCCAAACACCCTTTTGTAGAATATCAAAACAGGAGAAAAAATAATAAAAGAACCTTATTTACCATGAACTGCACCTCCGGTTGCTCCCACCAGATGTAGCAGCCTCGTCAAGGCTAAATAAAGTACCAACATGGATTTCTCAAGAAAAATGTAAAGCTGCTTCTAAAAGTTTTTGAGAAGCATGTAGCGAAAAGCAAGGAACTTGTGAATATATTGGTAGAACGACATAGAAAGTGAACTTCTCTCGAGCCTTAATTTTGCTGCAGATCTTTATAAACAATATCAGAATGGTAAGAACTGAAAAATCTTTCTTGCAATATTGGATCTTCTAATGACCATACTCGAGTAACTATACTTTAATCATGGACATAAAAATATTATACTTTTTAATTATTATGATCCACGTTATTTTTTATTATAGTGTTTGGTTGGGGACTGACAGGGGTGTTTGGTTTGCTGCAAACTGGAGTGTTTGGCTACTAACAGGGGTGTTTCGTTTGCTACTGGATGGGTCTTTGGTGTTGTGAATATGCTTTGTTGATGAATACTGGCTGGCGCACCTGAGATCCAACGATTAGCTGAACTCTATGAATACCTTACCAAATGCGGCGAGGGGGATGCAATGAGTGAGGTGTAGCCATAAGCCTGGAAAATAAAGTAAAAGAAAATGGTCTTATATAACATAAGCAGAACAAATAAACTCGTAGGCCTGAAATAAAGCAAAGACAAACACCCATTATGATTTTACATAAACTTGCCTCAAATTTGTTAAAATATTCAGAAAATGTCATAAAAGTGTGTGTAGTGTATGATTAAGCTTTGAAGGAATAATGCTTAATTCATTGTCGGTGTTAATGTCATGACATAAAGTAATTGGACTTGCCAAAACATACATGAATAGCCTCTATGTGCCTCAAAGTAGGCATTTGCCTTAGCTTGCTATGCGTAGTCCTATGATACCTTTCCTCGGGACTCTTCACATCTGCCACACACTTACCAACTTGCAAGTTTCATCATCAAGGCGAGATATTCGATTCTATGTTTGAGCTTCTCAAAAATGTTCTTCATTAAAATCTCTAAAACTAAAAACTGATTTCCAAAGTCCAACAATAAATTCGAATGGAAACACTATATTGCAAGTTTATACTATCAAAGAATCATAAAAAAATGAAGGCATAAAAATAACACAACTAACAAAAACATTGATTCATTTGACAATATTTTAAGTTTGCTTTGTTTAAACTACAAAACGATTTGTTACAGATTATAAAATATGTAATGACACGTCTAAGCTGCCTACGAAGAAATCAACACATTATGCCCAGAAAGAAATACATATAAAAGAATGACTCTGAACTTGGACCAGGTTATATATGAACTGTGTCTATATTGTTTTATGTAGTAGAATAGAATTTGGCACCTCTTCTACACTTCAACTCAGTAACAGATAAAATATGCAGGTAAATTAATATACTCTAATTTCAAATTTTCATTAATTATAATAAAACAAATTACTTGCACAAATGAGTTTATCTTTGCAAATAAACTGTATATGACAGGAAGAATCTGAAGTATTTAGACTTACACAAGCTGCAAAGACTAATTCAGCTTTTGAATATGCCGCAGCCTCCACACATATCATAATGCCACTAGGCCAAGCACCAGCAAAGTAGGTCGGCATACAGAATACTTGAGGCTCGTTAAAATATTGTAGAGCAGAAGTTATCCAACATATCAGGATGGTCACTATGCCAATCACCAGCACAGTAAGTCAGCCTTCAAAATACGTTCTTGAGCAGCTAATAGTGTGGCAAGTGCAGTAGATCTTTCATTTTGAGTCTTATCTCTATCATCTCCATGTAGTGCAAGTTCTCTCGCCTCTTCTCGGTCTTAAGCTTCTTTAATATATGCTATAAATCTCCCTTCATATTTATGTTGTAGCTTAAATCTGACTTCGTTTTCTAAAGTTCTGAAAACGAAATTCAAGATATTTCATAACCATATTAAAAACAAAAACAAACAAAATGTACATCAATAAATACTTTTAAGGATAGAAAAGAGACTACAAATAACCTTCATCGTCAACATTAAAAATTATCTTCACATGGTCACAATCGACAGATTTGTTATCAAAGTGTACTTGGACTCTACTAAGAACCTTAAGATGTAAGACCGTATATTTATGTATCGAGTCACAAAAGAATATGAAATTCATTGAGCGACATATTGTAACCAGAGATCTCGCCAACTGAGTAAATCATCACCATCACCATCACCACCAACCCCTATACCATGGCGATTCTGATTTGACAAATCATATGGCCCCTTTTGGAGTCCACAATCACTATGCCACAACCTGCAAATACCATGAAGTATGTGCCCCAAAGTTCTGCTATCAACTGCCATAACGATAAAAACATAAAACAATAATCAGAAATGCAAAGAAGCCTTTTGCGAAATCTTAATTCTATCGAGAATTCAAGAAGTTGTAATTTGTAAGCATTTAGATACAAGTACAACTATAAATAGATATTGAAGGTATGATATAGCCGGTCAACAAAAGACGAACACTCTATAATCACGGTTACAGTCAGGACTTAACGGATGTTCCGCATTCCAACCGCATACCTTTCATGGTCAAGATAAGCGTGTCCTCTAACCCAGGCCATATTCACTCGTAGGGTTAAGCTTCACGAGCTCAGCAACAAGTTTAGTCACTCCCGTTATCTATTTGAACAAATGTGGTCTCACCTTCACATCAAACCCAAAAGATGTAGTCCTGAATTAATTAAATTATCAAACATGATCAATTATGACCAAAACAGATAATCTTTGTGATAAAAGGCAGAGAGATAGAGATGTTTGTGAAATATGAGTAAAGTCCCTCAGAATGAGTTTACTGATATAAAGTGAAAATCATTCTTACAGACTTGTAGACAGTATATTACGAATAACGACACGATGTAAAGCTCATTATACATATGCACCTAGATGACGAAATGGTCTAATGAAAAATATGTTTATCGGGATACAATGAGAGAATCAGTTGTAGAAAACAATTTGAAATAGATCATATATTTAGCAATAACGAATGGGAAAGCAAATAAGAAACTAATTTTTAAGCGAATACTAATCTCAAATATTGCATTATAATTTTCTACTCGTTGATATGGTGCTCATGTTCCTTAACTGTTCTCTCGAAATCTTTATGGAGGATAGAAGTTATACATGAAAAGTGAAAACAAATGCTCGGTATTTTTTTAACTCAAAGTTTCAATTGATTCTGCTGAAGCCAGGTCTGCATCTAGCTTGAAAACAGTCTGTGATGCCATTTGGTGTTTTTAAACTCGATACCAATCTTATGGATTTGGACTCGATCTTCTCAAAAAAATTTCGCATGATCTTTCTGACTTAGCATACTCTGCAAGAATCTTAACACAAGTTGAAAAACACATTGGAAAAGAAGTAAGGTAGCAGAGCCTAACATTATGCCTTCTCATTTTTATAGGGATGTGATAATTAAAGATAATAGAGCTTAACAATATACCTATACAGTTGTTGCATTCTTTTTTTCTTGGCCAAATCCCAAATGTAACACACCTCAGAATACATATCTATTGTAATCATACACAAAAAGCAAAGTTGTAAAAGTAGAGTTAGAATCCAGATGATTTTACTTGTGATACTTGATGGTTACTAATATATGACTTCCATGGCCGAGGTTCCAGAATAAAAAATCCACCCTGATCAGTAGGGACACAATATATGGTGAGTTTTCTAAGCTCGGCCCTGCAATCGAGATAAAAACAGAAGATGATCAACGTGAAAGTAATACATATATTACGAATGGTGCAATGCATATGCCTCAAGAATTAAAACTAAATGTGAAGCATGACAGATCCTGCATGGGTCAAAGGGATTATAATCTGTATAAAGTTATCTCATGAGAATGGCCAATGACCTGTAATAGGACATCATTATATTCAAGTAAAATGAGACTTACACTTTAAAAGCCTAACTTTACAGTAGTCAGCTTCTTATAAATTCTCCACTGATTTGTGGGTTCATTATTAGGGTTTTTAGAAAACAATTAACATGATTAAAAAATCCCCTGCAAAATAAAACAAAGAAGACATTCATTAGGATCAAAGAAGAATTGAAGACATTTAAAAATTAGAAGGGCGTAAGGGTTGTGGATATTAGGGTTCTGATAAAAAATAAATTAGTACGTGATTAATAGAAAATTATAGATTAGGATGAAAATATCAAGAAGTATATCTTGAGATATTTTCTAACAATGAAAAGAGATCATAATATTAATATTAAACAGATACCATAATTTTTTTATGGAATATATTAACTGTGTTTTGGATATAAGAACACAAATAATTTGTTAGCTTAGTTGGTAAAAGTCATTGTCTTTTAAATGAAAGCCCCAGATTCGAATCCTACCAAAGGCTTAATTTTTAATAAAATTTTGAAAATAATATTATCCTGGGAATTGAACCGGACCGGCCCAGACATAAACCAATCTTCAAAACGCAATTTAAAAACGCAGTTTTCAAATTTGTTTATCCAAAACGCGATTTTCAAAATTGTGCGATTTGAAACCACCAAAAACGTGGAAAATGGAGATGTTTTAGGGATTTCTGAAATACTATTGGCTAATAGGTGCCATGTCACATATGACATGGATTAGAGGTGTCGTATAAAGTCATAGTTATACCTATATATATATATATATATATATATATATATATATATATATATATATATATATATATATATATATATATATATATATATATATATATATATATATATATATATATAGGGCTAACTACGACTGAGATAATGATGACATGGCACGATGCCATAATCTCATAAACGATGATGTGGCACTTTATTTGGGGTAAAATTCAGAGATTTTCTAAAAATATGCGCATGGCAAGTTTCGAACTCGCGTCTATTACTTAACTTATCAACACCTCTATCATCTGAGCTATTGAACTGTTTTGTTAATCTGTCAAAACATCAATTTTATAAACACGATCAAGTGGAGATTTAAAAACATACTATATAAATACAATACATAATTAAACAACTTAGAGATATAAACCCTAATTAGTTACTGTTTGATCGACCATCTAATAATCGTCTACTCTACAGTCACAGTATGGAGCTATACCCACAAAAGAATAATTATAGAGATATGCCCACACAAAAAATAGGCTAATCCAAACACCCCTTAAGTTGAGATTATTTGATTATTATAGTTATTAGGTTTATTTGAATGGTTATTGTATATGACAATTGAATTTTTTATTTAGACAACCTTACACAGTGGATGTCATTACATCATTCGGAGGCGATGAGTCTTTTGGTGAAAGAGGGGTCACTGAATCATCTTCATTGCCTCCACGATCAGAGATATCAGAAGTGGAAGATCCACTATGTATTATTGAAAATATGATTTTTTTTTACCTATTCAGTATATATATATATATATCACAAATTTTCATACAGGTATCAGTTGGAAAAAGAGCTACGTCTTTGGTGCCATCTGCTGCTTAGACGAGATCTTTACGGAAGGGGTCAGATGACCATCTTTCCATAAATATCGGTCCAGAATCTGACAGTTCGATTGATAAACATGAAACTGATGAAGACAAAGGTATAGTGCTAAAGTTCTATATTTTCATTTATTTACCGACTACCAATCATTTGTGAAATTTGCATTAAACTTACGTGCGTTCGGGCGGGAGCTTTTGGTTACGAAAGATGCAGGTTGGTTTCAATAGGGACGGGTTTAGTTAGAGGTGTGTACTATATCCATCTATAGATGCATATATTCGATGTCACAGATGTGTGCACATATGTGGAAATAATTGTAGATCTATGCTCATGATTTAGCAGTGTATGTTGAGCGAAGTTTTGGCACACTTGAAACTATACATCAAGCCTATTTTCATGCCATCTTCATAACTCACATGCCAAACAAGCCATATGTCTGCCATCCTTATTAAATTACACTTGAAACTAGCATGCCACTACACAACTACACTTATGCCAAACACCAAAATAGCAGGTATGCCTTTACTTCATGCCTCTTTTTTTCTATTTTATTAAATCGAAAAGTAATACGTGAGGATCAAGGAGTGTGGTATGATAGGATTTACGTATGAAAGGATTTACAGAGGTGTTTGAGGTTCTGGTGGTTCCCGAGGTTATGGAGGTTCACAAGCTTCGTCCTCCAATAGTTACAAGAAGAATGGTGCTTCTGGATGTTATGGCAATTCTAAGGGTGTAGCCTTTGGTGGTTAGAGGTATTTTTTTTATTTATGTTTTTTATTTTGTACTATTTTCCTTATACTTATCCATAGTGTTCCTGTTTGTTTGTTTATTAGTAGTCTTAGAAACAATTAAAAAGTGTGTTGTCGATTGTTTAACAAATCAGGATTTTAAGGAAAGTATACAAGCGGTGGTTGTACCATAAACCTGTTTTTTGACATCCTCAACAAACTTTATAGACTCCTTTTGTGTTTATATTTATATTTACCTGTATAATATTCGAATACTGATGAGTGCATGGACCTTAGAAGCAGATTTGTGGTGGTTCGAATCCACCCGGATCTGTTACCTGATAAAGGTGTCTCTATTGGTGTTAAAGAATGTCAAGTTTTAACACATACCAGCATATGTAATACTCAAATCCTTTTTATTCTGAATATATTTGGTTATATCTATCTTACATTTGTAACGGAGTGTAAACATTTTTTCTTATTCAATCTCTTGAAAGGAACTTAATCTAGGAGGCGACGGCTTTCCTATGAACTAGGAAAATTCTCCTATAAGTGAAACTTACATTACCATCACAATAAGCAATGGCACATAGGGGTGTTTCAAATTTGCGTTCACTCGATCTCTGGTGAGCTATGTATTTGAACCCTTCGTGGGGTAATGTTAGCATTTTTTTATTAAGAAACTGCTAATACTAGCATTTTTTTAGCATTTTTTTGTTGAAGTTTTATGATATCAACCTGGTAACCTGGTCTGCTGGTGTGTTCTATGGCTATGTTCTTATTGTCCCTCTATGTATGTACATAATTCTCAAATCTCAAGTACTCATTTTCACCTTCAACCCTGGTTCAGTTGTACTGCCTATATGGGTACTCCCTGTTTATCTTCATCCCAACAATGGTAAAAATTTTGTTTCTCAAGTCCCTTTGTGTCTTAAAGGAGAATGGAATACAATAGAAAAGCAGAAGGACAATATGGGACCCCATAGGTTCTAATAGAACCTCCAGCAGAAGACCATCAACTTAAAAGATGAAGCTATTCGCTGAATGAACCAACTTTAACCCACTGTAGGCTGTCCCACACGTTAGTTTAAAAACCAACAGGTTTGTATATTGGAAAAAAATTAGACAATACTGCAATGCACGCACAAAGTACAGAACAGCTGTCATCGGGGCAGTGTTTGTGACTTACGTGAATCAATGACGACAGGTGTCTCACTGCAATGAAAGTCCTTAGAATAATGGTTATTAATTTATTGTTATTTCGACAAATTAACATTAAATATTATTGTGTTTGTGGTGAAAATAAAAGGAAGAGATGCAATATTGTATCCAAACCGAGTCACCAGGTTGCACCTAGATTACTTCGTTTGGCGACAGTCATTCATATATAATCAGGTACACCTGTTCCTGTATAATTTTTGTTTCCTTTTTAAGTTTAAGTCAGATGGGTTTAAAAGTCACACACAATCTGTTGTCTAAGCATACAACCCCCTACATCACATTTGAGGTTTAAAATTAAAATGTTAACGTGTTTACAATACCAAAGCACAAAGAGTTTTCGGGTCAGTTGGGTTTAGCAAGCAGACCCTTATTGAGTCCAAGGAGATGCTACAGAAAAGACCCTTCTCAGGTCCTAGGAGACGATGCGCGCAGACAAGCTGGTTTGTAGCTCCTCTTTTAGATCAAACGAGATACAACTGTAGCCGCATGATACTTATCAATCTTCTGCAGCCCCTCTCCCATGTATATTTATCAACCCATACATGAAGCTGATGCTTTGCATCAAAATAAAGCTGCATTAGATGATTTAAGTTGTTTTTACATTTTTATTTGAAGTACAAGTGATAAATAGATTAACTTTTGTATGAGTTTGAGGTTAGGTGGATTCTGTTATAGTCGGTTAATAGTCTGGTATGTGTACGTGACTTGGTGAGTGTCTAGACGAGTCGGTTTACCCCAAACACCCCCTAATAAGAAGAGCTGTATTAAATTTATGCTTAAAGGGCTGTTTAGATGTGAATTTCGTAAGTGATTGTGATATTAAAAATCAGAAACAGATAATTAGTTGTTATAATACCGGTCACTCAAACTGTTTTTTGGATGTACTATTGCAGTTTAAATCCGTTATAATGTTTGAGAAACGCCCAAGTCAATGAAGCTACCCATATTGGATGGCTCCTGAAGTTATAATCTGGTCGTATCATGTTTACTAAAGGCCGATTTTAAACTAACAAATGAATAATCCCTCATGTTCGTCTAATTTTGTTTTTCCTTTTTATAATATTGATGTCCAAAGTTTTACTACTTTTAATAGCATTGTTCGTTTATTTCTTAGTAAAATTATACTATTCAAGTTTTATTGAACTTCATGATCCATCATGTGACAGGGGTTCAGTTGCAACAAGCTTTTATACCCGCGAATAGTGGGATTTGAATCAATGCTGCAACAAGTTGGGAAAACATTTTTCTGTGTGTGGTGATCATGGGTAGGTAAGTCCAATTAGCCTCATGTCAAACCAAAGTCTTCCGGTGATGATCCTCTCTTTTGATAAGATAAGAAGATGCCTATTGAGTTTAATGTGTTCTCTGTGATAAATTCATCAAATCAGCAGCCCAGTTTTCTCTATTTTGCAGCGTTAAGAAAATATAGAGCCCAGAGTAAATACGAACGCACAAGATTATCAGAAGCAAAGTAAGGGAATACTATCTCCTAACAGTTTGCATAAATACATACTTCGTTGATCTTAATTTCTTAGACACCGATGAGAAGAATGAAGATTTATTTATATATTTTAGCTTAGAAGAGGATGTCCCCACTTTTCCTTTTTTCATATCACATATATATACATCTTCATCGTTGTTAATTCACATCTCAATTTTTCATTTTCTTTTACTAAAGCCACATTTTCTTGCAGATGCTT